>CM062516.1:34063187-34070687 GCA_031439585.1 Pterocarpus macrocarpus
GTCTCAAATCTTAATCACATTAACCCTCACATCTTCTTATATAATTAATGAGGAAAATCCTTCTTAATTAAAATGTGCTAATGTGTAATTTAAACCAATCGAATTAATTAACATTTAGATAATTGTAACAATTATAAAGATGTAGAAACTTCCCTTTAATTATTATTTGAAAGTTTGGCCAAAGCAAGAGCCATATCCAACCATCCATTTGCCTTCTCATCATACACCACTAGATCAAGAGTCCATGTTAGTAGATCCCTTGAGTCATGACAAAAGATCCACTCTTCTCCATCAAGATTGTGACACTTGGAGTGATCACAACCATTCAATGCCAATCCTAAAATAGAACATGCTTTTAACCACTTGAAAAGAAACACCTACAAGTCTTTACCCAAGTGCCAAGACTCAAAGGAAACACAACACTCTCTTTTGCCCCAAGGTTTTTCCTAATCCCTAGCTTGTGTAAGAAGCAAAAATCACATCATTCTTCTCCCCCATTTTGCGCCATCAGCCTTCCTCCTCTCCCCCCTCATTTCATTTTTTCATTCCTCTCACTTAGACACACATAAAGCTCTCTCCTCTCTCCAAGTCTCATACCCACTCTCTTTTTCCTTCCATCTTCCTTGTTCTTTCTCCAATCTCTCTACTACTCCTCACCCCATTTCCATCATCACCATCACCATCCCTTCAAGGACTACCATTTTTGGTCCTTGGAGAAACAAAGCCACTCATACACAAGCCTCACTATCAAGCTCAAGGAGAAGGAGGCCATCTCCAACATCTTTCTTTCTCTTCAAGCTTTCAAGAAATCCAATTGGTAGTGACTTTAACCCTCTCTTTTTCTTGTATTTTTCAAGCTCTAGAACTCCTAAGCTCTTCATAGCTAGGTGGTTTTAGGACTTGCTCCAAGATCTCATGACCATTTCTTGCTCTATGAGCTTTCTTTGTCTTGTTGAAAAATGTTGCCTTGAAGTGAAAATATGTGGCATGATGGTTTTATGTATCTTGCTTTATCTTGGTTTAAAATACTGATTTGATAACTAAAATATTGAAGATGATGATGAGATAAAACATAAAATGGGTGATTGGAAGTGATATAACAACATCTCTATAAGTTTGGTATGTAAAATCTCAAAAATGAGTTAAGTTGGAATTCTGGCAGTCGGTAAAGCGTACGGCATAACTCACTCTAAAAAACTCAAAATGCAACGAAACTAATTTTCTGTGAAAATATACTCAAAGAGATTTTCATACATATAAAATATACGAGATTTGGCCTTAAAACGAGAGAGATATGATTTTTCAAAGTTTGCTGTTCCTGGATGGGTTTCTGTCCGGGCAGTAGGTAATAAAGCATGCATAACTCAAGTTATACATAATATTTTTGAGTGGGACCAAGTTTGTTAGAAAGCTAAGATATAGAAGAACATTCCTATAAAACAGTTTTGTCAGATTCCATGTGACGAACTCCCAGTGAAGTGGACAAGCCACTAACCCGAGTTGAACTTTCAATCCTGAATAGTCAGAATAAAATGTGCATAACTCAAGCTACAAAATGAATTTTTAAGTGGGGTTTGTTTGTTTAAAAATAGACTCAGAGAAGTACATCCACACCAAAATTCGAAATAAAAGAGTAAAAGATGAAATTATGGTGAATTTTCAAACTTACTGCCTCATTGTAAAAGTAAAAACTAGTTATGGTAAAAGTTAAAGAATAAGGAGAAATAAGCCCTAAGACATTAATACCCTCATATTAAGCATTGGAAAAACCTTTACAATTCAAATTAAAAGTGTCAAAAAGGATAATGATGAAATTGGTACTATGCCCAATAAAAGAAGTTTACACAAGAGACAATCTCAATTAAAAGCTTGCACCAAATTTATTAAGCTAAGCTCATAAAATGTTGCTTGAGAATATGCCTATGTTTATGTGCAAGCATGATGCTATGATGATGATGATTATGATAATGATATGATGACAATATGAACATGTTATGTTGATGATATGATGCTCAATGTTATATGATATTGGTCTCTCTGTGTGGCAAAATTTTGGGAAGCTTCGGTCTAGCTGCTATGCTGCCGAAATTTTGTAAAAATTATGGACTTAGAAATAATTTGCATCATAAACTTTAATAGAAGAAATTTAAGTCAAGTAAGTGATCCTTCAAAAGGGAAGGTAACCTAATTTAAGCTCCCCTCACCCACGACTCACATGAGGCATGGCATGATCCAGCTAGTGTGAATATAGGGGATAGGTCTTACATGAGGCATGGCATGACCTAGCTAGTGTAAGTACCGAAATTCTATGGTGGCGATGGCCACGGTATGAGCTCATTATCACTTATGTTTAGTGGGTGAAAAGATAAAGTCAAGTTAAGAAAAGAAAAGGGACTTCGGTCCAAAACCCTAAAAAGGGAAGAAGTTAAGAGAATCTTCTAGCTTGGACATGCATGTTTTATATGATTACACTTGTGCTTATGGTTATTATGATACAGATGATTAGAAGGTATGTTAAAAATTTAATCCGCTCCGGATACTCATGTTTTCGAAAATCTAAGAATTGAATTTGATGCATGCTCACTGTTTTTATTTATAAAACCGAAGTGGCTGGGACGATGACGATGACACTTACGTGTTAGGGTCGAGTCCTACTGAGAAATCTTATTTCTCATCCTAGTTGTTTTTTTTTTCATCTCGTCACCAGATACTCATGGCTCACCCCGTGGAGTGGAGCGTGGACCCTCCCCACCATGAGTGGGCTTACGATGGAGATGCTCACGCAATTGTGGCTACGACCACCACAATAGTCCGCACATATTTTTACCTGGGTCGGATTTTTGAGGAAGAGGAGCCAGAAGTCCCGCCAGCCCCTGTAGACATTTCATCGGCCGACCTTGGACAGCCCCTAGGTCCTTGGGATTTTCCACCCGAGCCGTTGCCCGACATTGAGATGGAGCCGATGTCGCCGAGTTTGCCCGCAGCCGAGTTCGTGCCACCGCCGGAGATCCCCGTGATTGATGTGAGTTCGACAGCCACTCCTAAGGCCACTTCACCACCGCTCCCCGAGTACCACCCTGTCGAGTCCGAGGAGGATCCCTCCGAGGCACGTTCTTCTATGGCCAGCTATACCCCAGGTCATCGCGTGCGTCGCATTGAGGTGATCAGTAGGCACCCTCGCATTATCCGTACTCCTCACGTACCCCGAGGTCGAGGAGCGAGGGGAACCAGGCACTCGAGGACTTGAGCCCATCCGATCGAGAGGCACGGAAGGGGTAGAGAAGTCAACATGTGTCTGCATGAGCCGATTTTTACTTGTGTTCCTTATCCTATGTATTTCATTTTGTATTGGACCTTGTCAGACTTATGTACCTTTGGTTTTGGGGCCATGGCATGACCATGAGTTCCCTTTTTATGTATTTGTTGGATATTATGAGACTAATTATATTTATGTGGTTGTAGTAGTAATTTGAATGCATGGTATTTTAATTTATCCCTTGTTCCTTCAAATTATACTGAATTCTTTGCGATACGCTCATTTGTTGCTATCTTCTCGCGCAAGGCTTTAATTTCCAAAAGTGACGACGTATTTCAAAAAAAAAAATTTTACCGTATTTTCCGCATAATTTAATTTCAAGTGAAGTTTAGTTTTCCACGAGCATAAGTAACAACTAATAAAACGCCGTAATACGACTTAAGCGTAGTATGGGTTTATTAGGGTGTTACATAGAGACAGCCAGGAGGTTTGCCTAGAAGCAGCCTGTAACACCCTAATAAACCCATACTACGCTTAAGTCGTATTACGGCGTTTTATTAGTTGTTACTTATGCTCATAGAAAACTAAACTTCACTTGAAATTAAATTACGTGGAAAATAAGGTAAAATTTTTTTTTTGAAATATGTCATCACTTTTGGAAAGTAAAGCCTTGCGTGAGAAGATAGCAATAAACGAGCGTATCGCAAAGATTTCAGTATAAATTGAAAGAACAAGGGATAAATCAAGATACCATGCATTCAAATTACTACAACAAACACATAAATATAATTAGTCTCATAATATCCAACAAATACATAAAAAGGGAACTCACGGTCATGCCATGGCTCCAAAAGATCAAAGGTACACAAGTCTGACAAGGTCCGATACAAAATGAAATACAAAAGATAAGGAGCAATAATGGAATAGGCCCACATAGACATAGGCTGGCTTCTCTGCCCCTTCCACGCCCTTCAATTGGATGGACTCAGGTTCTCGAGTGCCTGGTCCCCCTCGCTCCTCGGCCTCGGGGAACATGAGCAGTAAGGATGATGTGAGGGTGCCTGCTGATCACCTCAACGCGACGGATGCGACTGCCAGGAGTATAGCTGGTGACCGAAGAACGTTCCTCGGAGGGATCCTCCTCAGATGCGGCAAGGTGATACTCAGGGAGCGGCGGTGAAGCGGCTATGGCCCTAGGAGTGGCCGTCGAACTCACATCGATCACAGGGACCTTTGGCGGTGGCACGGCCTCGGCTGCAGGTAGACCCGGAGACATTGGCTCCATCTCGATTTCCGGCAATGGCTCAGGTGAGAAATCCCAAGGACCTAGCGGCGGTCCAAGGTGAGCCGATGAAATGTCTACAAGGGCTGGCGGGACTTCTAGCTCCTCTTACTCAAAAATTCGACGCACATAGAAATATGTGCGGACTATTGTGGTGGTCATAGCCACAATAGCATGAGTATTCCCATCGTAGGCCCACTCATGGTGAGGTGGGTCCATGCTCCACTCCACGGGGTGTGCCATGAGTATCCGGGTAACTGCATCTTAAAGCAACTAGGGTGAGAAATAAGATTTCTCAGTAGGACTCGACCTTGACACATAAGTGTCATTGTCGTCGTCCCAGCCACTTCGGTTTTATAAATGAAAACAGTGAGCATTTAATAGGTTCAATTCTTAGGTTTTTGAAAATATCAATGTCCGAAGTGGTTTCCATTTTAAGTACGTATTTCTCATATGCTAACATCATGGTATACATAGGAACTTGTATGACAATTTGTATCATGCATGCACATCTTATGAGTTTCATTCTTTACTTGGGTCGGACTGAGGTCCCTCTCTTTTCTTAACTTGACTTTCTCTTAAGTCCTTTTCTTTTCACCCACTAAACATAAGTAGTAATGAGCTTATACCGTGGCCATCGTCACCATAACATTTCGGTACTTACACTAGCTGGGTCATGCCATGCCTCATGTAAGCCCTATCCCCTATACTCACACTAGCTGGGTCATGCCATGCCTCATGTGAGTCGTGGGTGAGGGGAACTTAAATTAGGTCACCTTCCCTTTTGAAGGATCACTTACTTGAATTAAATTTCTTCTTATTAAAGCTTATGATGCAAAATATTTCTAAATCCATAATTTTAGCAGAATTTCGGCAGCATAACGGCTAGACCGAAACTTCCCAAAATTTTGCCAAACAGAGAAACCAATATCATAGTATCATCAAGCATCATATCATATCATCATTATCATATCATCATCATCATGATCATCATCATAGCATCATGCTTGCACATAAACATAGGCATATTCTCAAGCAAAGTTTTATGAGCTTAACTTAGTAAATTAGGTGCAAGCTTTTAATTGAGAGGGCCTCTTGTGTATCCTCTTTTATTAGTTGTAGAGCCAATTTTGTCTAATGTCCTTTTTTATGCTTTTTAAGTTGAATTATGAGGGTTTTCTAATACTTAATATAAGGATATTAATGTCTTAAAGCTTATTCCTCATTAACCTTTAACTTTTACCCTAACCAGTTTTACTTTTATAGTGGGGCAGTAACTATAAAAATTCACCATAATTTCATCTTTCATTCTTTTATTTCTAATTTTGGTATGATTATACCTTTCTGAGTCTATTTTTAAACAAAAGAAACCCCACTCAAAAATTCATTTTGTAGCTTGAGTTATGCACATTTTATTCTGACTGTTCAGACTTGAAGGTTCATCTCGGGTCAGTGACTTTTAAACATTACTGTGAACTCCTCACAAGAAATCTGCCAAAACTGTTTTATGGAGATGTTCCTCTATGTCTTAACTTTCTAACAAACTTGGTCCCACTTAAAAATGTTCTGTATAACTTGAGTTATGCACGTTTTATTACCCACTGCCCGGACAGAAACCCATCCAGGAACAGCAAACTTTGAAAATTCATATCTCTCTCGTTTTAAGGCCAAATCTCACATATTTTATATGTATGAAAAGCTCTTGGAGTCTATTTTCATAGAAAATTAGTTTCATTTCATTTTGAGTTTTGTGGAGTGAGTCGTACCATATACTTTACAGACTGCCAGAATTCCAGATTTACTAGTTTCTATGTTTTGCATGTTAAACTTATGGAGATGTTGTTATACCACTTCAAGTCACCATTTTCATGTTTTATCTCACCATTATATTCAATATTTTAGTTATCAAATCAGTACTTTAAAACAAAATAAAGTAAGATACATAAAAAAAACTATCATACCACAAAATTTCATTTCAAAACAATATTTTTATCAAGGCAAGAAAACTCATAGAATAAGATATGGTCATGAGACCTTGAAGCAAGCTTCAAAATCACCTAGCTATGAGGAGCTTAGGGGTTTTAGAGCTTGAAAAATACATGGAGAAGAAGGGTAAGAGTCACTACCAAATGTGTTTCTCTTGAAAGCTTGAAGGGTGAAGATGGTTGGAGATGGCCTCCTTCTCCTTGAGCTTGCAAAGGGGGCTAAATGAGTGTTTGTTTTGCTCTACCAAGGACCAAAGAATGTGATCCTTGATAAGTTAGTGAGGGTGGTGATAGAAGATGAGGGTGATGGTGGTGGAAAAGTGATGACTTAGAGTAGGAAAAACAAAAAGAATAAGAGGAAGAGTAGGAAGAGCAAAGAGAGGTTTAGAGAGAGGTGAGAGCTTTATGTGTATTCTTGAGAGAGGGAACGAAAATGAATTGAGGAGGGAGAAGGGCTGAAGGTGGCGCAAATGAGGGGGGAAAAGTGAGGTGACTTTGCTTCTTACAACAAGTAAGAGAGTGGGAAAAACCTTGGGGCAAAAGAAGAAGTTGTGTTTCCTTTGAGTCTTGGCACTTGGGTAAAGACTTGTAGTGTTTCTTTTCAAGTGGTTAAAAGCATGATCTATCCTAGGATTGGCATTGGATGATTATGATCACTCCAAGTGTCACAATATTGATGGAGAAGAGTAGATCTTTTGTCATGACTCAAGGAATCTACTAACATGGACTCTTGATCTTGTGGTGTATGATGAGAAAGCAAATGGATGGTTGGATATGGCTCTTGCTTTAACCAAACTTTCAAATAATAATTAAAATGAAGTTTCTAAATTTTTACAATTGTTATAATTATCTAAATGCTAATTAATTCAGTTGGTTTAAATTACACATTAGCACATTTTAATTGAGAAGGATTTTTCTCATTAATTTTGTAAGAAGATGTGAGGGTTAATGTGATTAAGATGTGATATTTATATGCT